>OY720036.1:16071334-16102126 GCA_963082485.1 Eudonia mercurella | reverse complement strand
TGGCATCCTGACCCAGTACGCCAGAGGGTGCGGGCTCAAATCCCGCTCGTGGGATTTGTTTCAACAATTGTAATTTGTTAGCAACAAAATTTGCACACCTATTTGTCTACTTTATCACGTCATATTAGCCAAACGGTACAACCCTAAAACACTCAGTAGGTGTTCGCGCCAGAAACGCGACGGTCTCATTCGCTCGTTCACTCAATCACTCATCAACTCATAGCCTAAAAATAAGGAGACCCAGAAGGCAAACTTAATACATATATACCGTACCGCGCTCAAGCAACGCACGAATAGACAACCTCTCACGGACGTGGAATTTCGCAACAGCTGCGCTCGAATTGTTCCGAGCTGTTCCGAGATCCACGGCCGTGCAAGGGGTCTGTGTATGTATTTTGTGTAATAAATAGCCTTACTAAAAGTCGCACTTAAGCACTTTTAACTTACTTAAGCACTACAATAATTGCAACATACACAAATAGTATGTGGCCGATGATCTTAGATAATTTTTAAACTATTATTTTTAAGTACCAGGGTAGTAGCACCATGGTTCTATAGGAACAAGTGAGTTCTTTAGTTAGTTTGATAAAGTGCTGAACAGATCAGCTACAGACAGCCCATCACCACCCAAAGTCATCATAACTACTAGCACTCATGCCAATAAATGGCGTTGTTTTTTCAAACGCAATTTATTTATCTAGTATTTTTTCAAAATGTTTCGCAACATTCGGTGTGTTTTCTTTCTACGAAACTGCTAGCTTAATTGTTAGCCATATTAGAAGTTTACTCGGAAAATCACAAAGCTTACTAAGTATTTCTATCAACAAGATTTATTTATCTTCGAGTCGTAAGAGTGTTGGCTTGTCTTGAACGCTCCTACAGTCATACAACGAGCTGTTCGCATGCCCGAGGGTAGGTCTCTCAAAGTAAAATATGCACATGTTTTCTTTGAGCTTTACCGCCCCAGGTAGGATCCCGTTAGGACAATCCGTTGGCAATAGCTGCTGTGTATCAGTAGAAAATTTGTATTCAAAGAAAATGTTCCTTGTCCTCGTTATGTTGTGAAAAGATTTATGCAACAATTTGCCGACTGTACTGTTGAGATTGTAGCCTTCTTCTATTTACACTCCGAGTTAATTTATACCGTTCAAATAATTTTTTAACGCAAATTTTGTTGCGAACAAATTACAAAAACACAAATGTTGAAAAAAATTCCACGAGCAGGATTTGAACCTGCACCCTTCTGACATTCCGGGTCAAGTGCTCTTCCAATTGAGCTATCGTGGTTCTAACCAGCCCGCCGAAATTATTCAACACTTTTTACTTTGAAAGCCAAAGGCACTAATTGGAAAAAATTGGAAGAGCACCTGACCCAGAATGTCAGAAGGGTGCAGGTTCAAATCCTGCTCGTGGAGATTTTTTCAACATTTATGTTTTTGTAATTTATACCAGTTTTAGTGATTTCGGACACATTCGTCACTTTCCAACTATGTCCGCAAATACGTAATTATATAATTTAGTGCTCTTTCGTCAGTAGTGACAAATCTGTACTCAAATTAATTTGAGTTCCTTTTTAAAAAGAAAACGTTTGATTAGATTATTCTTATTATTCCTATTAGGTAATATAGCAATAAAGACATGTTTAAAAAAGTTAAGTACGGTGTGGAAAGCAAAATAATTATATTAAGTATATTATGTTATTACCATACCATACCATACCAATCTGTTAATTTTGTTAATTATAATTAAGATTAATTATTTTAATAGTGTTTTAATACAAGAACCACTTTTAGTATTTAACAGGGCACTGTCTTATACTGCCGACGAAAATGTACCAAAATACGTTTTTAATTCGTTTTGGTCAGTAGTGTCAAAAAGGAACTCAAATTTATTTGAGTACAGATTCGTCACTACTGACGAAAGTGCACTAAATTATATAATTACGTATTTGCGGACATAGTTGGAAAGTGACGAATGTGTCCGAAATCGTTTTAGTTTGTATGTTTTATTTCGCAATAAAAAATAACATTCACTTACTGACGAAAAAAATGGATTTTTTATTTATTTATTTTATTTACTTATTTACAACTCAGATCTATCATAACAGGCACGCCCAATGCAATAGATTGAGAACATTATAGAATATCAAAAAATATTACCGATTAAATATTACATTACAATTTACATTAAATAACACAATACCTAGCCTTTAGGGCAATTAACTGAGAACATACCAAAAAATAATAGTAATAATAAATATTGATTTAAATCATTATGTACATTAAATACAATTTGATTCAATTAATACAATTAGCAACAATAAATTTTTTAAATATAATAATAAAAATATGATTTTCATTAAATTATAAACAATTAAATATCATGCACAATAACAAATAACAAACAATACAATCATTGTAAATTCACACTGAGAACACGAGAACAAATCAATAGTGTCAGCAATGCGATTAAGGGAGTGCAGCGAGCGCGCCAGCGGTGCTTTGCTAACCGGTAATGCCGCGAGGCACCCGCCAGCAACCGCGGCTGCCGGCCGGGGCGGCGTTCCACATACCGATCCGGAACACAAAAACTTATCAAGCTCAAAAACACGGGATTATAAATTTTACCTCTTAGTAATTTAAAAAGGGTTGTATTTAATCGATCACCAAAGTAACCTAACCTAACCCACAAAAATACTAAGTTAGCACCTAAAAATACAAAGTTAGCACCTAAACTACTATTTAGATGCTAACTTACCATTTTAGGTGCTAGCCTCATTTGCCGATCACGGCAAGTAGCCAATAGGATCAATCAATACAAGAACCTGCATTAACAATACGTAAAAGTAATGATATATAAAAACTTATTTCTTCAGAAACTTTGTAAATACAGCACAAATGAAATAATGATCCGACATCAAAATGTTTGTATTGATATTCCGCAGGGCACTGTTGTCTTATTTTTCAATTAAAAAATATGAATATGAAAATATTAAGACTTTTATAAATTTTTACCCAAACGCCTATGATTTTACGAAAGTAAACATTGCTCTAATTAAATCAGCAGCCTACTCTGTACAGATATTAGTGTGTGTGCGTATTCGTAGTCGTGCGCCGTTGTCACACCACTGCCACGCACCGCTCGCTTTCTATCATAAAGAAACTTGAAACTCGCAGTTTTGCGTCCGCGCTGCACCCCCTTAAGAACTACAAGATTTATTAAAGAAACCACAAGCCGATTTTGTATCAATCACCTTGTGGTTGTGGCCCCTCCAGGCAATTGATCTCCTAATTCGGTTATCAATATGGATCTAAAGTCATCAAAAGTTTGAATTGTGAATAATATTATGTTAAATAGGTAAGTGCAATGTTATTAACGTGAAACTGTTTATATTTACTTAATTATCAACAAAGTTTTGGTGCCGGGTCTGCATATATGAAAAGTGAATACTGTTGATCTATGTTGTTTATGGTCAGTGGGGCAAAACCGTAAGGGATAAAATCGGCTAGTATACAGTTTGGACCCGAGTTTCGGGTGCCAGTTATTTAATGATGTTTTTGTTTACAGGTTTAAAGAAGAATTATTTGCCCTGAGCAAGAAAAAGAAACCAATCTTCAATTTGAACAAATCACCCAAGCAATCAAAACCGAAAACTTCGTGCACAATTAATAATGAAAATATTTGTTTATATTGCCAAAGAATATGGCGTAAGTCGAGTGGATGAAGGTTGAGTGCAGTGTATTACCTGTAAAAGATGGGTACACGCTGTGCTGGCTGGGATGAAGATGACATGGATTGTTTCGAATGTTTTGGTTGCTTGCCTTCACGTTGATAACGTATGGGGCAATATCGTATATACTATACGGTTTTGTCCACCCCCCGGGGCAAAATCGTAATTCGTCGAGGTTTAGTTTCTGTTGATTATTTTTGTTATTATGATGATTATATTATTATTTTTTGTCAATTTCTATAGCCAATGAGAGGCTCTAATAAACGAGTTGATTATGAATATGTAACTTTCATTAATTTCTATTTTATATAGGTTTGTGCTTAGCTATACGGTTTTGACCTTTCTCCCCTAAAACTTTCCAGACCTTTATAATCTAGAACACGTGGCGGATTCTGTATCATCTATACTATACATGGAACAATCGTCACGTGTACTGTTGGTTTAATGCTCTAAGCGTGTACTAGGTACTTCACTATGCCATTTTTAACCTTAAAACTTAGCATACAGGATCGAATCCCGTTAGTACTTAAACTGTGCTAAATTCAAGTCGGCCTATTTATTGCATCTATATTTCTTGTTACAGGAGAAGCCGTGGGCCATACAGATGTCACTTTGGCTTTGTCTCTTATTGGCGTCCTATAACACCGTGCTTGGAGTAATGGGAACTGCATATTTCGTACAAAGAGCACATTTCACGTTAGACTTCTTGTTAGCACTCACGTTTCTTTTGCTGGCCTTATCTTTTTTCAGTAAGTTGAAAAATATTGAATCATAGTTTTGGCCGTCAAAATACTGATATTTACTACCTACTTTATTTATACAACGCCCTGCTCTCGAAAAGATATTAGGAAACGCGATGCTATGGAATATCTTGCTATCGTAGAGCGAGAAGACCTCGTTTGCAACGTCAAAAAAATTTACAAACTGAGTTCAGGTTTGAGCCCTCGGCTTTGCCACTCTCGATATATGAATATGAGATATCTAAAGCCCTCTTGTAAATACAAGATTGCGATGCCCTTTGATTTAAGGATTCTGTATTCGTCTTTATTATTAGTAACCATCAGGTAATTGTGAAGGCAAGTAGCTTTTCCATAGCGATAAAAAATTGAGGCATTCTTATTCTGTGATGATAATTTAGAGCTTTCTTTCAGCGGTGCTATGTCACGATGTTCTACTACTACACACGTACAAGAAAATGCTAGTAACATATCCTCCGCCTGATCGCCCGCTTGATTATCAGCCGGATCGCCCGCTTGGTCGTCAGCCAGATCCCCCGCTTGATCGTCAGCCGGATCGCCCGCTTGGTGGTCAGCCGGATCCCCCGCTTGATCGTCAGCCGGATCGCCCGCTTGGTCGTCAGCCGGATCGTCCACCAGAAGTGACGGCTGATGTTTGATATTCTTTTTTGCCTTGTGAATTTTCAATCATGGAGTACTTTGTATAATGAAGTCCTAGTCTTCTCTGTGGTGGTCACCGGTGACCGACAAACAATAAATTTTCTAATGTGTCTGGTTTTGAGGCAGTCAACGTGTTAATTAATTTTGTATGTAATTTGAAGTCATTTTACAAAGCAGCCAGGGGTAAGATTTTAAATCACCCCAACCCAACTAGCCAACCCAACTTTCCAGGGTGTATCCTTGCCGTTGACCGAACACCTTCAATTTCTTGGCCTAAATTTGTCGCCCACTCTTAACTTTGGTTTTTGCCGAGTACATCGAGTCCATAGCAAAAAATGCTGCTAAAAAATTAGGCTTCTCGCCTCTCAAGGGCTAGGCGGGACTTCTCACAAGAACAAATGCTTTTGTTAAACAAAGCACAGATCCGTCTGTGTAAGTAGAACTGCAGACGTTATTGGGATGTTTCTGCTAGGTTTTTGCGACATACATATCAGTTGGGTACTTTGGACTTGATTGACAACCAGGCCAGGAGGCTTATAGGAGACTCAACATTGGCTACGGCTAAACTTCAGAGCCTCAGTCATCGGTGCAAAGATGCTGGTTTATCGGTATTCTATAGAATACACTTTATAGAGTGTGCGAGTGATCTGTACGATCTCATTCCTCCGGCCTGCTTCCACCACCGGGGTACAAGACGCATATTACCTTAGCACCTGTAAGTTGTCAACGTTCCGCCTGTCCATACCAAGTCCGCTAGCTCTTTTCTTGTGCGGACCGCTAAAGAGTGGAATGCGCTGTCTGCTTCTGTGTTTTCTGTTCACTACGACCAACGTATCTTCAAAACAAGAGTGAATAGGCATTTTCTATCTAAGCATGTACCACCTCAGGTCACGTCGTGCTTACCGGCTGGTTGGTGGCCAAATGCTAAGACAGAAAGGATCATAAAAAATCACCGGCGGCGACAATAAGATATGCAGAGGAATAAACGAGCGAGCAAGAGAGCTTTTACATCATCACTATCATCGTCTTTTAAAAGATACATCTATGTTGCAATTTACGATATATCTATACTAATATTATAAAGAGGAAAGATTTGTATTTTTGTATGTATGTTTGCAACGAATAAACTCAAAAACTACTGTACCGATTTAAAAATTCTTTCACCATTAGAATGCTACATTAGCGCTGAGTAACATAGGCTATATTGAAAAAAATATATTATTATAATATATCTCAAAATGTTTAAAAATAAAAGTACATCCGTGCAAAGCCGAGGCGGACCGCTAGTTTAAAATAAATTGGCTTGCAGACATTTTAGTAACGCAATAATAAACTTATAAATAAGCTATCACGCCCGCTAGGAGACCCTCAAGAATTTTTCCACATTTTTAGATTGAAAATCGTTGCTTTAATTTGATCTTATTTAAAAGGGGAAGGGGCGCCAGTTAATTTAATGTATTTAAAAAATTTGCATATCTAATAGTCGGGACGACATCTGTGGCCAATTCTACGCAATTCAAATTGCCTGAATTTATCAGGGCAGTCAATAAACGAAATGCTTGAGATTTTATACGACCGACGACCTTTCAGCGATGCTGCGGCACCCGTTTTGTTCAGGGTTAATTAATGTTTGTTATTGTTAACTGTTTTTATAACTATGATTGCTTTGAGATAGTTTCTTTACGATTATGTGTTTATGTTACATACACACATACATACATACATACATACAAACATACATATGTAGGTATGTTTGTACATACATACATACATACATACATACACACATACATACATACATACATACATACATACATACATACATACATACATACATACATACATACATACATACATACATACATACATACATACATACATACATACATACATACATACATACAAACATACATACAAACTCTTACGTATTGTAACAGCTTTTTAATACTTGTCATCATATAAATGGATTAAACTATTTTGAGAAAAATAATTAAAGTAAACCATTTATTTCTCACGTTTAAGACATATTATTTCTCACTTTATTCTAAGCTTGTACTTCAGCTAAGCACCCACCCCGGTGTGAAACACCAACGACAAATCTCATGACGTGCAACCGAGAAACTAACCAGGCGAGCCTAAAACAGATTTGCGGGATAAGATAAGATAAGATAATTTTGTTATTGCCATAAAATGGCTCACAATATATTTTCCCAGTAATATTTCCAACGTTTTCATTGGGCGTTTGACGACATTGCCATGTTGGAGCAACGCAACGATATTATCTCGTTCGAAAACGATACGTGGAATGCATAGGGAATGGTGTGGAAATTTTATTTCTAAATTAGGATACTTTAAAAGCAAAGGAGTCACGAATTAGTGCAAGTTTAATTTTTTGAGAGATTTGATTGACACATTGACATTGACTGAATGTCACTGAGCATTTTCAGCTTCACCAGACTTCTTTGGAGGCGGCAAGAAACTTAAAGGGCAAAGCGTGTGAAACGAAGCACTATCGGAGGTGTTCTAGAGGGAACGGCGTCACGCACTAGTGCGTGTCCCCGTGCCCTACTAGATTCTCCGAGGGGTTCGGATCAGAAATGGGGATCGGATCGGGGGCAATCAGATAAGTGCAAGAGCTGAATGAGAGTGGCAGATTGTGATCAGTGGCGTGCACTTTGAAAGGCCTATGTCCAGCAGTAGACTATTATAGGCTGATGATGGTGATGATGATGATGATGATGACAGTTCAGTATTTCTTAGCGCGTGTAAAGCTTGATTCACACATATCCATGAAGTCAAAGTTCCGACACAGTACAATTTACTCATGTGGTACCGGCACAGTGCGAAATATTCTTTCATACATTCTCTATGGTAGCGGCACTGACATTGAGAGCACTGTGTCGTTCACTAACACTGACAAGTGGGGATGCGTTCATAGAGAATGTATGAAAGAATATTTCGCACTGTGCTGGTACTGTGGCGGTGCTGTGTCGGAACTGTGACTTCACTGAAGTCACAGTTATGTAGAGTAAGTGATCTAAATGGGAGAATAAATGGAGACTAAATAGGGGAATATGAGAAAGTCCATACGTATAAGAGATGGATAGATAAGTAATACTTTTATTGTAACACCATAGAATTAACAAGTAACAAAAAATATACAATGTAAAATAAAAAAATTTACAATTTGGAGGTCTTATTGCTATAGAGCGATCTTTTCTAGACGAACAGTATAAGAAATGGAGTTTGATCTAGAGAACCATCTCGTTTACTTTAAAATAAAGTAAAACTGCATAAATTAAATAACAAAACATTCGTATGAACGTACGTATGTGTGTCGTTTTGAGAAAGAAAGGTGTAATGGACTGTAGATAAACCAACAGTACCACTTTCTTTTATTGTGGCAGGGACACGGGGACAGTTCACGTGATTTTTTGCACAGATTTAGTTAGTGGGCCCGAGAGTGATATGTAAGCTACTTATCCCGGGGAAAACATCACATTCCTTTAGGTATGCGCGACAGAACGAATTTTACGATGCGCGGTCGCGGTCTGTTTATGGACATCCTCATAGTAGGAGAGCCCACGATCCTAAATGGGGATTTATTCGAGCGTCATAGAGATCTATTGGGTTGCGAAACTTAGATGATAAAAAGAAAAAAAAATTTGATAATAAAAAGGTATATACCCTTTTCATCGGTGGGGGGAGCGTCTATAGATTTTCAAAAATGTAAAAAAAAAACTGTTGCATGGACATACTCGAGCGCGTCAGATATTGGTAGTATCCTTGTCCCACGTATTTTTAATAATGTACGTATGTTAATCTGATCGTTTGCATGGTGGGGGTGGTCGTACGTAAAAAAACGTTGAAAATGAAAAAAAAAATATTATTTTCTAAGGGGATGTTAAATGAACCTAAAAAAAAGCTCTCATTCAATAATCTGACGATTTGGATGTGACGCAATCTCGCGGCCATTATTCGAATGTGCAAAAATATTTATAAGAAAATAATTATAAAAAAAAATTAACCCTTTTTTATCATCTTCATCTGTAGAATCATCTTCCTCGATTTTTTGAAACCCGGAGTGGGGAATATAGGCATCATGCAGCTGCAAGCATTAAACTTCATCGACGAATTTTTGTTACTTCAGATTATATATTTTTCGTTATCCTTGAATTATTTCCGGCAAAAATTAACCACGCTTGAGAATGTCGAGATGACGTTTTTTTTTACAAGTTTGTAACCCTCCCACTTCTTTACGTCACTCGAAAATTGTCAGATTAGTGGAATATACACTTTTTAGCATGTAATTAACTCACCCTACCTTAATCTGACGCGCTCGAGAATTACTGATGATCAATTTTTTTTACTAATCTGATCCTTTGTCCTTGATATGCGGCCATATGAGGCTCATATTTGGTGGAGGTACTTAAAAGGGTACAAGATATCTCCCTGTATGTTAATCTGCCGCGCTTTAGTAAATCCCGAAATCCCTGTTTGGGCTCCCCTACTATCATCAACATCCCACTGCTGAGCTCAGGCAACATGAACCATAACACATTGGGATATTGGACCATAGCCTCTTAAGCGACTGCTATCTTCCAATACAAATTATTTCTGTTAGTTGCGTTTTTTTCTAGTTTTTGTGAGAGTTTGCTGATTGCCCAAGACGCCATTTTTAGCATCTCCGGACTTTTTTGAGGGCGGTGAGAAACTTTAATGGTTTCAACCCATGTGATCAGAAAACCGTAATTTCTTTTCTGTGACACCGTCAACCGTGTGTGCGCAACATCATGAACGTTTTCGAGTTGATAAAGCCGTCAGGAAATACGAATGTTCACTCGGGCCAAAGTTGCGGGCGAATGGCTATTTTTATATACTACTAGCTGACCGGCGGACTTCGTACCGCTTTGGCAGGTTCCATCATTGAATTAAATATAATATATTAATAGTTTCCTTGACAACAAAACAAACAAATTATTTTGTATTGGAAAATTGTCATTATTAATTTTTCGTCGTATTTAATTTTTTTTTTATAGCCTATGTTACTCAGCGCTAATGTAGCATTCTAATGATGAAATAATTTTTTAAATCGGTCCAGTAGTTTTTGAGTTTATTTGATGCAAACATACATACATACATAGATACATACAAAAATACAAAGGTTTCCTCTTTATTATATTAGTATAGATGAATATAGTGTTGTACTAATGTTTAATTCAAACATCGTCGGTAGCCAAACAAATAGATGCTTGGATTGAAAAGAAGTCTTGGTTCAGTCCCGTTAGACTACTGACGTGAATCCATACCTAACACTAGCATACTCTCTCCATAACCACTGGATTCGTGCTACTCGCATCCAGCGGCTACCCACGACTTTCACCATATCCTCGGTCTACTTTGTTGGAGGCCTGCTGGAATTAATAATTATCTTTAAACAAAATATAGGTTAACACTGGTGGATGTAAGAAGTGTTGTATTGGCAGTCTATAAATCAACTACAGAAGCAACAGCAGCAGCTACGGATGGCACTAAAACAAGGAAAACTAGTAAGAGCGTTTGTATTTCAATGAACGCTGCTTAAAAATGAAAGTAAGCGAATAAATTTCTCTAAGCTGTACAAGAGCGAATAGGCCGATTGGGAAGTGGCTTGCGCTTAAGGTCGCGATCTTTCATGTAAAGCAACTTTCGCAAAGCTGTGTCACGGAATCGGTGAGCAATTTAAAATATGGTGAGCTTTCTTATTTCTTCGGTAGTATGTAAAGTCGTTTGTCCTAATTGTTGTCATTAGTCTATTTTAGGCTAACGAGATTCAGGGCACGAGTTCAATAATTGTTTGAGCTGGGCTCACGGCTGTGTAGGTTTCAATGAAGAGACAAGTCTCTTATTTTTATTAAAGTATCTATTTATTATTATTTTGTCTGTCAAAGTTAAAAATATTTTATGATTATATTCAGTTTGTAATGGAATATAAGGATGTAACTGAATATAAGGATCTTTTCAAGGTTAGCTTATAAAAATACTGATTTCGAATTACAAAGTATTGACAACACTCAATAGGTACTTTCGTGTCTTTAATTAATTTTGGAACCGCTTTCCATCTCGAAGAACTCTCAAAAGATTTCTTAATGGAAACATTTGAGGTTAATTAAGAAGCATTCTGCACATCGAAAATTTTCTATTGTTTGTCTTCGTCGACAACTGCTTCGTGATGTTTCATTATAGCTGAGAATTTAGGTTATTGTATATTTTAATCATGATAGCTCGCCGGATTAGCAAGCTAAAGTGGCAGTGGCCATATTAGTCGCAGAACCGATAACCGCAGGGGTAAACAAGTTCTTAAGTAAAGACAGGGTATCGGCAAACGTAGAAATGGACGCCCTCAGGCTAGGTGAAGAAACGGTCTCTGCAAGGTGGCTGGCAAGAACTAGATGAGAGTAGCTTCGGATTGTACTCAGTGACGTTTTTTCCCTTGACATCCATAAGTCGAGTGGGCCTGATGCATTCCCTCCCATTGTGCTTCGGACATGTGCTCCTGAGTTGGCGCCGGTTCTAACGCGCCTCTTCCGGCTCTCCTACATTACTGGCGTTGTCCCGAGTTCTTGGAAGACAGCCCTTGGCCACCCGATTCCCAAAAAAGGCGATCTCTCGGATCCGTCCAACTACAGGCCTATAGCCATCACCTCTTTGCTCTCCAAAGTAATGGAGTCCATTACAAACTGCCAGCTCTTGAGGTACCTAGAAGAGATTCAGCTACTAAGCGATTGCCAGTATGGTTTTCGCCGCGGTCGTTCGGCTGGTGATCTTTTAGTGTACCTCACTCACCGATGGGCGGAAGCAGTCGAGATGAAAGGGGAGGCACTGGCAGTTAGCTTGGACATAGCAAAAGCCTTCGACAGGGTATGGCACAGGGCTCTTCTCGCTAAACTTCCATCATACGGGCTTCCTGAGAAATTGTGTTCGTGGGTCGCCAGCTTTCTTTCTGGGCGTAGCATCAAAGTCGTAGTCGACGGTTCGTGCTCTGACATGAAGCCCGTGAATGCTTGAGTCCCGTAGGGGTGTGTGTTATCCCCTATTCTGTTTCTTCTGCACATCAATGACATGTTGCATAACAACAGCATTCATTGCTATGCGGACGACAGTACTGGGGACACGCTCTACACCGGACGAGCTAATATTTCTCTGGAAAGCGTCATCGAGAGCCTGAATAAACTTGTGACTGACACCGAGAACATGTTAAGTCATGTCTCGAATTGGGGCCGACGTAACCTAGTCCATTTTAACCCCACCAAAACACAAGTTTGCGCATTTACCGCGAAAAAACATCCCTTCGTCGTACCTCTAAACTTTGAGGGAGCTTCCCTTGATACCAACCCGACTATTGGGATCCTTGGCGTCGATATTTCGAGTGACGTTCAGTTTCGGGGTCATTTGGAAGGTAAAGCTAAATTAGCTTCGAAAAAACTGGGTGTGCTTAATAGAGCGAGTCAGTATTTCACGCCGGCCCACCGCTTACAACTGTACAAAGCACAGGTCAGGCCGCATATGGAATACTGACCCCATCTTTGGGCTGGAGCACCCCAGTACCAACACCTTCCATTTGACCGTATTCAACGCAGAGCTGGTCGAATTGTCGACGACATGGTTATTTCAGGTCGGCTCGATCCACTATCTTTTCGGAGAGACGTTGCGTCTCTCTGTATATTGTACCGCATATATCATGGGGAGTGTTCTGAGGAATTGTTCGGCTTGATCTCTACCGCTGCTATCCTTCACCGCACTACACGCAATCGACTGTCATTCCATTCACATCACCTTGATGAATGGCGATCTGCTACTGTGCGTTTTTCACGAAACTTCTTGCCTCGAACTACAGTGTTGTGGAACCAGCTCTCGGCAGCGGTATTTCCGGACCGTTACGACCTCGGAATCTTCAAGAAACGAGCCTATTCCTTCCTTAAAGGCCGGCAACGCGTCTGCGATTCCTCTGGTTTTGCGGGTATCCATGGGCGGCGGTGATTACTTTCCATCAGGTGACCCGCCTGCTCGTATGCCTCCTTCTTTTATAAAAAAAAACGTGCACTTGAAAGGCAGATGATGACGATGCTTTGTAAAACGCTTTCGTGAGGTGGTATGGCACAACCGGCTTTACTAGCCGACTTCGCATCAGGGGCTAAACCGCCTAACTCGATTACTTTGGCTACGTGTATAGTTTATGACCTCATCTTGTCATTTCGTACCGCCTATGAATGCAATATAGCTTTACCGTAGCCAAGGCAATGTTGAAAGCAATGAACGTATGTATGGATTTGACAGATAAACCCTACCTACCGCCTAAATATTCCAAGATGGCGGCATTGCTTTCAGCAAAGCAATATCATCGGTCATGATGACTGTTGCTTCTGCCTCACAGCTTTTGGACACATATTCTATTTATTTTCGATTTTATTCATTTATGCTTTGTATTTAGTTAAAAATGTTCGAGTTTTTAGGATAATATAATTGTGTATACGGCTTGTGGTTTGTTTTTTTTTCTGTTTTAGTGCAAAATGGCGTGATCGTTATTACTGGTTGAGGCGGAGGAGGAAAGGCTGAAGAAAATGCTCACGCTGCGTAGGAGACAGCTGCGGGAAGACAGCATGCCCATGCTGTTGCCGGAGCGAACATTCGTCGACACATTCCGCCTGGGTATTTCGGTACTTGTGCAAGGATTTACAAGAATTAACTAATATGGAAGCATCCCAACGGGGTTCTCTCAAACATAAGGCATGTACATATGTGCCTATCAAATCTTAGTTGCATAATTATTGTCACCTAATTAACTAAACTAACTTTCATTTTGTTTTTACAGGTAGGTGTGTGTGCACACACGCACTGTGCTTTCATTTACTATTGGAATTTCAAAATATGTATATCAAGTGCAGAGTGCAGTGTTTGTATTGAGCAAGTTAGCCTGTCTCTGCCAAACAAGCAGTTACCCAAGGGTAGATACAATTTTTTTTTTTAATAGTTCATCCACCAAAAGAATAATAACATTTCTACCATAGAAATAGAAAAGTAATCTCGAGTAAATGGATATTTACAATAAAGTTTCATCAAGATATTTTTATCGATACACATCGAGAGGGGAAAGTTGAAAATTATTGACCATAATTATACATTTTGTTGTAGGTTCTCATCCAGTTCTTCTTGGGTTTCCTAAACCAGAATATGATTAGGACCGATTTAATACATGGTTGTATGCAATTGGCTCAGATATCTTGGGTTTGGAGAATGAACGTATATACAAGTATCGCCGTGTGTCTCGTTCACACTTTGCTGGACAATATCTTTGCCGTAACAACAAACTAAGTAAAATTGCTATTCCAACATTAAATATGCCAGGTTTGTATGAGTTATTTTTTGCATATAAATATTTTTACAATTTTATAGTAATAAGCAAATATAATATTTGATATTGATTTTAAAAAACCATCAATTTCATAAATAAATGATGAAATATGTTTTAAATTAATTTCAGGTCTTACATCAAGCATAAAGTACACGTTTGTTGAATAGAAACATATGCAGAAAATGCAATCAAATTTGCTACCATCAACATCTACACGTAGAAAATTTACTACTTTTAATTTTTTTCATTGCAAAACACAAATTCACAGTAGTGTTAAACATCTAGTAAGTAATAATAACAATAATATTTAATACATTACATACACCGATACAAAGTTTTTGTTAATTGTCAGTTATTTACACATTTATTTACACATTTATTTACTTACTTAATTACACAACTACTAGAGTACAACAAAAATTCTCAATTTAAAATTTTAATAAGGCAATATGACAAAATTAAATTCAGAGTAACTGAAAAATAAATCTATCTATATCTATTTCTATATATATCTATAGATACAGGCTGTTACAAAAATACCCGTAAAGCCGAAAGAGGGTTAAATGGTGCCTTATAACAAGTCCATTTACAATATTTGAGAACCATACTATCACTGTATGACTTACCGCCAAAAAAAATAAAAGCATCATTTTTTTTATTGAAGTGCAAACCCTATTTCAGTAAAATTAAAGAGTAAACTACGCAGAATGTTTATGTACATCTTTACCTAATTCGTGAAACGATAAAGAGACACACTAACAAAATGTACAGAATTCGATTAGATAGATTTTACAAGTCGAATTTTGGAAGATTTTAAAAGACCTAACCTAACGAAAAGAAACCTAAATTTAAATTTAATTTAAAAAAATTAACAACACTTACTTTTTCGTAATGAACGTCAAATTTACAGGAACGGCTCAAAGTGAGCTCCGCTTTGCTCAATGCACAACCTCGCATTTCGGGGTATGGCTTGTGTGGCATTTCGCACCATCGTCGGTATTATTGACGCGAACACCGATCTTACACGCTGCTCCATCTCGAAAACCGTTGGACAATCAGACAAATAGACTCTATCCTTAACATAACTCCATAAGAAGAAATCCAAGGGTGTGAGGTCCGGAGTACGAGCGGGCCATAGCACCGGTCCCCCACGGCCGTTCCATCTTCGCGGAAAGCGAATGTTGAGATACTCTCGCACGTCGCGAGCAAAATGAGCCAGAGCTCCATCGTGCTGAAACACCATGTTCCGTTGGTTGTCAAAGTAATCCCTATCGGCCACAGGACAGTCGTCAATCGCCTTTTCGAATTCCGTGTGTAAAAACGTTAGGTAGTTACAACCGTTCAGACGTGATGGCAAAATGACGGAACCAGTGACATGCCCGTCATAAATGCCAGCCCACACATTTAGCCACCCGCCACTGGTGTTGGAATCTGCCCTGCCGTGAAGCGTGTAGCCCTACGTGATCGTAATGCACATTTGAAAGTCCTGACCACGAGGTCAGGACTTTGAATGAGGCAACATTCACGAGAATGTTGCCTCATTCGTTCAAATAACATTGTTTACGAAATTAGGATTTCTCCTCTAACTGCCTGAGGTACCACTCGCAGAAGTTCCTCCTGGGTGGTAGGCCTCTCTGTTAAATAATCTATGCTAACTCCGGTTCCCTGACATGACAGCATACTAGCGTTGACAATATTTTTGGCTTTGATAATTTATTATATTTTTTACTGGGTATTTTGTAACACCGTGTATATATATAAAATTCTCGTGTCACAAATTAGTTGCCATAGTCCTCCGAAACGGCTCGATCGAGTTTTATGAAACTTTATATGTATATTCGGTAGGTGGTACAATCGGTTGTAATCTATTTTTCATACCCCTAAGAGATAAGGGTGGTCAACCCCAAACATTTTTTATTTTATTTTTGGTTTTTTTTTTAAATTAATTTGGCTTAAAATATGTGGCATCAAAAAATACATACAACCCTAAATTTTCACTTTTCTATCACCAACCCCTATAGATCAGTTGTCTCCGCCAGGCGTCTACCTACCGGTGTCACTTCTCACCCAGTAAACAGCACGGAGAAGGAATGACTATCAATAAGTCCCAAGGCCAAACGATGTCTGTTTGTGGCTTAGATTTGAGCACACCATATTTTTCACACTATACGTGGCATGCTCTCGAGTGGGCAAACCATCCAGTTTGTTTGTGTTAAAAATATTGTACACATTATAGCATTATAACTTTTTTAACTATCATGGTCACTTACATTAGAATAAATATTATTAACGGGATTATTACCATATTTTTTGTTGTGTTTGAGTATCCGATATTTCGGCACAGTTGCATGCGCCATGATCACGGATGTACTGAAGTTATTGCGGGTGGGTGATTATGAGCAGACAAAACGATCTACCCTCTTCCTTAGTCGTTTTTTGCGCTCGATACTCGTACCACTGTTTCCTAAGTCACTATTCACTCGAACTTGTTCTCGACACACTACACTGACCGTATCAGATCGCGAAACGGCACTTTTGTTCTTTTTGCGTTCTTTACATAAGCTAATCACTGGATTCCAGATACGCGATAGTTTAAACCCATCTTCACGATTGAAATTTTTGTATTTTGTAATTTCAATCGCTTCTCTAACCAATCTAGGTATGTAGTGGCGTTCTGTCGAAATTATCTGGGGGTTATAAAATTCAATCCAGTGATTAGGACCCGATTGGATCAAATGTTCAGCAATGGCCGATTTTTGTGTATCGTTATTCTTTCGTTGCTTAACCTCAGCACTCGCAGACCGGGCGCGTTAACCACTGCGCCACCGAGCTCCTCGAATTATAATAATTAAATTATAAAAAATAAAAAAATAAAATGTTTATTGTATTTTTTATTTTTATATCCCGTCATTGTTCACAGCGCTCCATGCCTCTTTCACTCATATACCACATCCTTACACACTTAAAATAAGTAAGTTTTTTTTTCTACCCTACAAATTCCCTAGAAATAATTTGCAAAACAACGTTTGCCGGGTCAGCTAGTATATCTATATATATAAAATTCTCGTGTCACTAGTTAGTTGCCATACTCCTCCGAAACGGCTCGATCGATTTTTATGAAACTTTATATACGAGTATATTCGGTAGGTGGGACAATCGGTTGTAATATATTTTTCATACCCCTAAGTGATAAGAGTGGTCCACCCCAAACGTTTTTTTCAAACGAGCCCAAACTCAATGGGGTTGTATCGTTTAATTACCAAGTTCCTATGGCAATCTTCCAGCTCCATCATCAGACCCTGGTTACCATCTAGCACCAAAGTACTCGTTAAGACGAATCACACGAGCCCAAACTCGATGGGGTTGTGTCGTTTAATTACCGAGTTCCTATGGCCATCTTCCAGTTCCATCTTCAGACCCCGGTTACTATCTAACACCAAAGTACTTGTAAAGACGGATCAAACGAGTCATAACTCGATAGGGTTGTGTCGTTTAATTACCGAGTTCCTATGGCCATCTTTCGGTTCCATCATCAGACCCTGGTTACCATCTGGCACCAAAGTACTCGTCAAGATGGATCAAACTAGGTCAAAGTCGATGGGGTTGTGTCGTTTAATTACCGAGTTCCTATGGCCACTTTCCAATTCCATCATCAGACCCTGGTTACCATCTAGCACTAAAGTACTCGTCAAGACGGATCAAACGAGTCCAAACTCGATGGGGCTGTGTCGTTTAATTAACGAGTTCCTATGGCAATCTTCCAGCTACATTATCAGACCCTGGTTACCATCTAGCACCAAAGTACTCGTTAAGACGAATCATACGAGCTCAAACACGATGGAGCTGTGTCGTTTAATTACCGAGTTCCTATGGCCATCTTCCAGCTCCATCTTTAGACCCCGGTTACCATCTAGCACCAAAGTACTTGTCAAGACGGATCAAACGAGTCCAAACTCGATGGGGTTGGGCCGTGTAACAATCAAGTTCCTATGGCCATCTTCCAGCTCCATCTTCAGACCCCGGTTACCATCTAGCACCAAAGTACTTGTCAAGACGGATCAAACGAGTCCAAACTCGATGGGGTTGTGCCGTGTAACAATCAAGTTCCTATGGCCACCTTCCGGTTTCATTATCAGATCAACTTAATTTCAATAATTTTGCAATGTCATCCGATTTACACATGCATGCAAAATTTCAGCTCAATCGGTAACCGGGAAGTGGATCAAATTTAACTTGCAAGATTTGATTACAGACAAACGGACAAACGTTATCGGGACAGGTGAAACTAAATAAAAGCTTGTAAAATACCCCACTAAATCTCGTCAGAAAATCGGTTCACCAATATAAGAGAAAATGGTACTTAA
This sequence comes from Eudonia mercurella, assembly GCA_963082485.1. Classification (NCBI taxonomy): domain Eukaryota; kingdom Metazoa; phylum Arthropoda; class Insecta; order Lepidoptera; family Crambidae; genus Eudonia; species Eudonia mercurella. The sequence continues at coordinate 16,083,244 of OY720036.1, read as the reverse complement.
CTATTTTGTCTTTGCCTGTATAATAACTAGCGACCGCCCGCGACTTCATCCACGTGAACACACGTAACCTGATCAATCCCTCAGAAACCGTGCATTTTTTTTTCGGAATTTTTAGATCTCGACAACAGCCTCACCTATCGGGTCCAAAACTATTCTATCTTTCAAGCTGGAACTGACTAAACACATTCGCAGAGTTTCATTGAAATTAGCGTGTACAAAGTACGAACACAGTGACAAGTAATTTTTAAATATTAAGTAGATTAACGGTTATTATCACTTTAATAATGAAACGGATTGATGTTTAAAATTAAAGTTGGTCTTACGAGTATTACATAATCAATATTTTCTTCTGTCGACATTTTTATTTATTAGTCCCTGCACTATGCAAGTAATATTCGTAGGTGTGCTTCGTGGAATAGAAAATTAATTATTTTAAAATTTTATTTGAAGCGCACCTATGGGTGTGCTTCGTGGAATACTTTAAGTATGGTTCGTCTGGGTGTGCTTCGTTTAGGTGTGCTTCGTGGAATACCTCCGGAGTAAGAATGACTATCAATAAGTCCAAAGGCCAAACGATGTCTGTTTGTGGCTTAGATTTGAGCACACCATATTTTTCACACTATACGTGGCATGCTCTCGAGTGGGCAAACCATCCAGTTTGTTTGTGTTAGCTAAAGATGGACTAACAAAAAATGTTGTACACATACTGTAGCATTAATGGATTGATATTGTTTGTTAGTGTAATTGTCGTAATTAATGATATATATAGGAATAAATTATAATCATCATCAGCTCATTTTATGTCGCCTGTTCAAAACCCTTTTGATACTATATATAAGTACGTAAAATAATAATAATAATGCCAATACTTGTAACGTCTTCATACTAATTGTAGTTCCAATAGATGTTATAAGATGGCGGCGCGGATGTATTTCTTAATCGCGCTATCAACATTTCACATGAGAATTAATATAGTCATATAAGTTATCAAATAAAGTTGTTACCTACATAAGAGCAAAAGTACTCTTAGCGGTTTTATTTTCTACCCTATTAGTATTTACATACAGTCCAAGGTATACCATTTAACACCCCACTGCTGGGGCACGAGCCTTCCCTATGGATGGATAGGGAGAACGGGCTTTAAAACTACCACGCGGGCCCAGACAAAAACAGTTTTATTAAAAAAATTAATTGACAGAAGCGAATCGCTGCAAATCCGACTCCACATAGTCTTGTCTGCCCTACCCTAGAGTGTAATTTAAGCCTGCGTAGGCGCGGAGGGGCGAGGCGGCCCGCGAGCTGAGGAGCAGGTGGTTTTAACGCTCGCCGACACGGCTGAGGCTGGACGACGAAGCCGGCCAGCAAGCCGATGCTGCGGTGGTGAGCGAAAACCATCTGCGACGATAAGCTCGCGTGGGACCGCCGGAGCCCCGCAGTGCCGGAGCCGTGACAAAAACCATCTTGCACGCTTGCTTGCAGCTGCATGCCTGCTTGCATGCTGCATGGCTACTGCATGGCTGCTTGCATGCTCTAAGTTTGCTTGCATGCTGCATGCCTGCTTGCATGCTGCATGCCTGATTGCATGCTGCATGCCTGCTTGCATGCTGCATGCCTGCTTTCATGCTGCATGCCTGTTTGCATGGCATACCTGCCTGCATGCTACGTTAGTATTTATAAATATTAATATTTAAATTCAAGTTACTTTGCCTTACTAAAATGAGTAGGCGTTTTATACTTTGTGATTTTTAATTTGGTGCGAATTAATATTTAGTAATTACAAACTTTAGGGATTACTAATTGTTCCGCCAAATGTCACATTTGGTAAATAACAATATGGCGATAAAAAGTTAGGCGAAGTGAAATTAGACCAAACACGATTATGAAGAGTGAAATTATGCGAAAAAAATTTAGGCTAACCGTTTGTGTGCCATTGCCAATTAGAAGTACAAAAAATTAGGTGACCCGATATATACCCACGCTCCACACTGGCGTCTTTCGAGCGTTTAGCGTCGGGCCGGCGGCGTCCACACGGCGTTGGTGCGTGGACGCCGGCGGCCCGACGCTGACGCTCGAAGACGCTAGTGTGGGGGGGTCCCTCATAGTAGGGGCGGCGCCGGTGGTACAGTGCCAAATATGTATGATAATATGGCGATAAGGTGAAAAGGTAGAAGAAGCACAGTGCCCTTGACACAGTGCCCTTGAAATCCTCAACTATAGCCACTAACACACGATTATGGACGTTCAAAATATATATCGTAGTGACATTAGTACTTGACACAGTACCCAACCCAATGTCCGACACCAGTTTTCCTTGCCAAAAAATAACACAAAGAAGTTGTACTCGATTCAGCAGGTGGTCTGTATTCTATTGTCGATAAAGACTAAATTCAGTTGCTGACCCCTGTTTAAAATTTTTCTAAAGGAAGATACGATCTTGTTCAAGAAACTCAATCGTCGAGTGTCGTGTCGAGTGTACAATTCCCATGTCGAAATGCTGTTTCAGACATTTCGAAGCATAGCGTGGGTTTGTGATAGCATAAAGATTAAGCCTGTACCCATCAATAATTATACCGATGACTTCATTTCAATGATGGAGGACAAAGTCATCGCCATACAACGTTAGTAGCATTGTTGTGATCTAATCTAAGAACAAGTTATTCTTCTTATGGTGGAGATTGACCGGAGTGATCATCGTAACGTAACGTACCATTCACGGCGAGCTTGCTGGGTACCTCATTACTGGGTACTACTACTAGTGCCTAGTGTCTTTCTTGTGTGCTACTAGGTACTACCACTATGGGATTGACCGATAACAGAGCTCGCGGCAAACAACTCGGCTCACTGTACTGTCCATGAATGCTCGCATCGAATCGCATGTTACGTTATGGCAAAATAATCCGGTCAGTCTCCTTTTTTTTTTTAACATGTTATTATACATAATTAAATAAGTAACCTATATCATAGCAAAAACTCTTTAGGTTCCAAAAATTTAAATTATGATAACGATTTATTCCAAAATGAAACTGTTAAAGTTGGCGTTTGGGAAGTAATGTAAGCTCTCTGTAGTTAACACAACGTATAATAATTATGATAAAAACTGTGATGTATACATTCAAAATAAAGACAATAAAACAACAAAAGACAAAACTTCCTTATTTTATATATTGACAACCTAGCCTATTTTCTTTATCTTTACCAGTCGACGTTGAATCTCTTTTTAGAAATTTAAACCGACCTTCTTTTTACAACAGAAACAAATAAATTTGACATTTAGATTTACTTTTAAAATCTATGATTTGCTTAGTCTTGAATGAGTGATGAGATATTTTTGAATGAGTGTTTCATTCAAAAATGGTCCCATTCGCATTCCGTCCCATACGCATTCCGTTCCATTCGCATTTGTTCCCATTCGCATTCTGTCCCATTCGCAAATGGTCACACTATAGTTTCGTAATACCCATATAATCAGTAAATAAAGATATAGCTGTTTTAAAACTTATTTATCTGTATTCAATGGAGTATCTATAATAAATAAGTAATAACATAATAATAAATCTTATAATTATAAGTACTCACCTCTTTCCCTTTTTCTTCACATACATAGTTTAGGTTGTTTCATACTTTTTCTGTTAAATCTCCATTCAAGAATGCTGTGACTACATCCATCTGATCAATCGATAGGTAATTTTCAACTGCAAACAATCAGGGCGCTATGCCTTATCACCGGTGAAAATGTCTCTGTGTAGTCTAAACCATATTTCTGTGTGAAACCACGAGCTACTAATCTAGCTTTATATCTCTCTGGTTCCTTTTTAATTTTAAAAATCCATTTTGAATCTACAACATTTAAATTAATAAGGGACTGATCCAACTTGACTGAGACCAAGTGCCATTTTTCTTCAAAGCATTAAGATCGGCATCAATGGCTTTCTGCCATCTATCTCTATCATCTCTGCTCAAAGCTTCTTCGACAGTGAGAGGTTCATCACCGTGTCCTTCTATAGCTTTGTATAAATAATAATCTGTATAATCCTTAGGTTTTGTGTTGTGTGTTGTGTTTTGTTTTGTTTATATAATTTTAACGCAAATTTTGTTGTAAAACAAATTACAAAAACACAAATGTTGAAAAAATTTCGGCGGGCTGGTTAGAACCACGATATACAAATAAAACAAAAACATTTTATAAATAGCTTGCCTACTTCTAAACTGATCTTTAGTAGGTATTTGTAAAAATTTTATGATCGGATGTTACCGACGGTAGTTGTTGACAATGAATGGGTGCCTTTGGCTTTCAAAGTAAAAAAAGTTAATAGTGTTGAATAATTACTGCGGGTTGGTTAGAACCACGATAGCTCAATTGGGAGAGCACCTGACCCGGTATGTCAGAAGGGTGCAGGTTCAAATCCTGCTTGTGGAAATTATTTCAACATTAATTTGTGTTTTTGTAATTTGTTTCGCAACAAAATTTGCGTTAAAATTATATAAACAAATCAAAAACATTTTATAAAAGACTTGCCTACTTCTTAACTGATCTTTAGTATTTGTAAAAATATTATGACATTGAATGGGCGCCTTTGGCTTTCAAAGTAAAAAAGTAAATAGTGTTGAATAATTTCGGCGGGCTGGTTAGAACCACGATAGCTCAATTGGGAGAGCACCTGACCCGGTATATCAGAAGGGTGCAGGTTCAAATCCTGCTCGTGGAAATTTTTTCAACATTTGTGTTTTTGTAATTCACTTTTATTCTTCATAAAATAAACAAATGTGTATCTCGTTTTGTCATCAATAAATAAAATAAAATATCTCATGCCACTATGTGATTCCGTACTGATTAGACCACAAACATCAGAGTGTATGATCTCTAATACCTCAGATGACCTCGTTGTGCTGTTTTTACTAAAAGGCGTTCGTGATTGCTTACCTCTTAAGCATGGTTCACATTTTAATACATTTGGCTTTTTAAAACGTATGCCAGTTGCCATACCATCTCTCAACAACTTCATGTTGGGTATGCCAAGATGTGCCAACCTCTTATGCCAAAGCTCATAGTCATCTGGCATTGACACTGCGAGGGCGGAGTCAGGCTCTGTAAAAGATTTAAACTTGTAAATTCCATTCTCACTTTTACAGTTGTACCTCACTTCTCCTTTTATACAACATTCACTCTTGTCATTCATAGTCATTACTCTTAATGGTGCTATATGCAGCTAGCATTGTATGTTCCTTTTTCTCTTTGTTTGCATTTGGATTTTTTGGACAAGCCCATGTTTTGTGCGGTCCGTTGCATATAAAGCATTTTATATCTTTCTTTTGCTTGCCGCTGCTGATTGCTTTTATTGTTCGTGGACGTACCTCTGTACCTTGAACGGTAATCTCTTGCAATCAGTGCTTTCTCATTTGATGATTTCTCAACTTGTTGAGTCGCAGAAACAGTATGAAGTGGATCAGACACAATCATTATTTGATGAGCTTATAGCATCACCTGGTGGAATATCACTACAGGAATTTCCGCAAACTAACCAAAAAACTAGTATTAGCAAAATTAAAATTAAAAAGTATGTAAAAATTAATAAATTTATAAGGAAAACTGAAAAGTTGATAAAGAAAAACGACTGTTTTTATAAAAACATTGCTCTTAGAAAGGAACGTATTAGCCTTATTGATTCCTTAGATATATATAACAGTAAATTGGTGGAAAGTAGGCAGATGTATGACCGAGACACTAAACAATTACAAACTGATATCCAACAGTTACACGAGTCACTTGACATAATGACCAAGAAATATTCACTATCTCAAAAACAGATTGAAGAACATATCAAATCAGCCACAGAGTTAGTAGATCTGTGCAAGTACAATGCTGATCGGTACAACTCATTAATTAATAATGAAATTAACATAAACAAAGAGTCTTCATCGCTGAACTCTAATATTCAGATAAAGTCACAAAACTTGTCTGTTTTGGTTCCCAGTCCTACCTCTGCCTCTCCTCAAACAATTCATAAACCTAAAACAATTCATAAACCTAATGTAACTAAATTAGTAAGAAAAACAGTTATGTATTCAGATAAACTTGGTCAGGGCTTAGGGTTGCTTATGAATGCAAATCTTAACCATTCAATGACCAATATTTGTACCCCAGGTCAATCATTTAATGCTATAGTAAATAACATATCACAGGTTTCACTGAATAGTTCCACAAATGTTATTGTGTTGTGTGGTGACAGTTCACATACTAGGAAACGTGACATTATAAATAATTTTAATATTTTGATAAAACTGCAATCAGATACGAATTGCAGGTTAATAGTTAGCGCTTTTCCCTATTGTACAAATTTAACCTGGGAACAAAATAAGCGCATTTATGACTTAAATTTATTACTATTTAATTTGATTTGTCGTCATAGTGACACTATTTTATATTTCGATATTAATAAATTTATTAATAACTTTACTTTGACGTCAGATACTATGTATCTTTCTAAGAAATGTAGGACTCAGATAGCTATCTTGTTAGCTTTTAATATACATGATACAGTTATAGGTGGTATAACTAAGTCTTTTCATGATAATAACTTAATCATTAGTAGTTCTACTAATGCAACTTTTACACCTAGTAATAAGGTAACCTCAGATTTAAACTGAGGTCTAAGACAAAAGCCAAGCCCACATCCATTACTATTGTACATCAAAATATTCAGGGTTTGGCTGGCAAGGACTTAGAATTAGAATTATTAGCAAAAAGTCAGGTAATTCATGTATTTTGTATAACGGAGCATTGGTTAAGAAGTCATGACACATCGTTCCATGTGAATAATTTCCAACAAGCAAGCGCGTACGTGCGAAGCTCCGCTATTCACGGCGGTTCTCTAATATTAGTAAAAAGCAATATTAAATACAAAAATCGCAACGATATTGTAGACCTATCAGTGGAGCGTAACATTGAACTATCGTGTGTGGAGTTCAATAGTTTTGTAATAGTGTGTGTATACCGACCCCCATCGGGCAATTTCGATATTTTTGAATCAGTAATGGAAGACGTACTTAGAAAATTAAAATTAAAAAAGAAATTTGTTTTAGTATGTGGAGATTTTAATATAAATATTTTAGAAAACACTTCAACGAGTGTTCGTCTTCTTGTCTTATTTAAATGTTTTAATCTTTTAAATTTATTTCTTGAACCCACTAGAATAACTTCACATTCTGCCACTTGTCTCGATAATATTTTTACAGACTATGACCCTGTTTCCAAGTCACTCATTAGTAATCTTACGTCTGACCATTGCGGTTTGAAGGTGACCTATGATTTTGATATTAGGGATGAACCAAAACTAGTGAACTGTAAACCAGTTACAAAAGAGCGAGTGGAGTGTTTCAAAAATAGTATAGCTTGTAAAATTAATGCATTACCCTTTGTACAAGAGGATCCAGATGTACTTTATAGTAATCTTTTTAACTTAATCAAGACCGAATACAACCAGGTGTTTACACCAAAAACAATAAAAATTACTCATAAACTTAAGTTCTGTGACTGGGCCACGACTGGTATATATAAAAGTAGAAATAAATTGTATGATTTATATAGTTTAAAACAATATAACCAAAATGTTAATTTTACGGAATATGTAAAGAATTATTCGAAAATGTTTAAGAAAGTGTGCATAGTAGCAAAATCTAATTACATTAAAGAAAAAATTAAAAAGTCTAACAATAAAATTAAAGCCACTTGGGACATTATAAACCGTGAAACAGGTAAATTTAAACCACGGGATAATACTTTCACTTTAAAAGTAAATGACAATTTAGTTAATTCAGACTCACAAATTGCTAATATTTTTGATGATTTTTTTGTAAATATACCTGTAACAACAACGTCAAATTTAGATTCATCACCAGAAGTTGCACAAACTTTACTCAAAAAATATGTACCAAAATGTAATCTTTCTTTTCAATTTAAATACACTGATTCAATTAATATTATTAAAACATTCAAATCACTTAGAATGAAAAACACGAGTGATTTATGGGGTATATCTGTTAAAACAATTAAGGATATTATTCATTTTATTGCACCGTATCTCGCTGAAATTTTTAATAACTGTGTCGATAAAGGAATCTTTCCTGACCTTATGAAGTTTAGTAAAGTTATACCTTTATTCAAATCAGGAAACAAAGAAGACCCCAGTAACTATCGGCCCATTTCAATATTACCGGCGCTAAGTAAAATCTATGAAAAAATTATACTCGAACAGTTGATGACATATTTTAACACAAACAACCTTTTACATAGTAAGCAATATGGCTTTACTAAGGGTCGTTCTACTACTGATGCAGGTGTTGCTCTAATAAAACATATATTTGATGCCTGGGAGATGTCTCAAAACGCTCTTGGAGTTTTTTGCGACTTATCCAAGGCTTTCGATTGCGTTGAGCACCGGACTCTGGTGATGAAGCTACATTATTACGGTCTTAAAGATTTTGCTCTAAAATTAATACAGTCATATCTTTGCTCTAGAACACAAACTGTCGATATAAATGGTACTAAATCATCTGGTTCTAATGTAAAAATGGGAGTTCCACAAGGGTCGATTCTTGGTCCTTTTCTATTCTTGATTTATGTTAATGACTTGCCATTCTTTGTAGAGAACTTCTGTGAAATCGTATTGTTTGCAGATGATACTTCACCCATTTTTAATGTAACTAGGTGTAGGACTAATTATGAAAATGTAAATAAAGCTCTTTCGGAGGTACTCCGTTGGTTTACTATTAATAATTTACAGCTTAACGCTAAGAAAACAAAATGTATTAAATTTATATTACCAAATGTCAGAAATGAACCAATTGATATTAGAATAAACGGTGATCAATTAGAATTGGTGGATTCTACAGTCTTTTTAGGCATAACCCTTGACTCAAAACTTCAATGGAATCCTCATATATCGAAATTGGCCGGTAAACTCAGTTCTGCTGCTTATGCCATTAGAAAAATTAGGCAGTTAACAGACGTTGAAACTGCTAGAACAGTTTATTTTAGTTATTTTCATAGTGTCATGTCGTATGGCGTCCTACTGTGGGGAACAGCGGCTGATATTGAAACTATATTTATTCTACAGAAACGAGCAATAAGAACAATCTATAAACTAGGATCACGAACTTCCTTAAGAAATCTTTTTAGGGAGATTGGTGTCCTGACAGTTGCATCTCAGTATATTTATAATTGTATAGTTTTTGTACGTTGCAATATCAACTCCTTTACTAAACATGGTGACGTACACAATTTCAATACTAGAAATAAGACAAAACTTGTAATGCCACTGTTCAGGTTACAAAAGGTTCTTGGTTCTTTCTTGGGGCAAGGTATACACTATTACAATAAAATACCAAGTACTGTACTAGATTTACCTTTAGATAAGTTTAAAAAACATGTGAAATCTTTATTACTCATAAAAGGTTATTATACAGTCAAAGAATATTTAGATGATAAAACAGCCTGGTTATAATAAAAACAACATTATACTCTAGAATCATCATAATAAAATTAATTTATATAATTTGTATACTGATATGATAGCCTTTATCAACAGTGTCCTACAGATAACAAACAGCGTTGCGTTAAATAGATCACTAAGTTTTTTTTTTATTTAGAGTATCTTGAGTGTGTCATGCTCTCTTTACTGTCTCTACGGTGGTGGCGTGTGCGTCGGGTCGTTACGTTCCCTAAAATATGGTTGAGCGAAGCGATGGCTGATTCATATGTCATACTCGTGAACGGGTGCCGCCTGTGGAGGCTGGTCTGCTCACGCTTACTTATCTTATTTTTAGTATTTTTCACTATAATTTGACTTTGTTTTTCTTAAACAATTTTTGACTTCTACGATAGTACTGTAGTGGTACTGTATGACATTGTGGAAATTGTAACTTTTACCTGATGTAAATTTGTTAGCGTAGATTTTTTATTTTGTGTTTATTTTTTTTACATGTTGTGGTTGTCTTCTATATTTTTGTGTTTATTGTAATGGAAAGTGTCCTGCTATGATAGGGCATTTTCCAATATTTTTGACGCTGTAAGGGAGAAAAGAGCTGGACACTTGCTGAGTTTCTTGCCGGTTCTTCTCAGTACAAGATCTCCCGCCCAGAGTAGACTTACGAACCGATGGCATAGTGACATTCATAAGAGCTACTTGTAGCCTAAACTGAATAAATGATTTTGAATTTTGAATTTTGAATTTTGAATTTTGATGTCGAAGGTAATTGACTATCCTGCTGAAGCAATTTTGTTTTATGTAATTAATTACTTGTCAGCGTAATGTTAGCATTCTCTATTGTCATCTTTAGGGGAGCATACTCTTCAGTTAAACCTTGTAACATAAGCGCTGCTAACAACTCATCGTCGACTTCCTTACCAATATCTCGTAACTGCTGAGCTACTTTTAATAGTTGAGTAACATAGTCCTTCACGCAGCTAAAATTCTCTAACTTAAAGCTAACAAGTGGTCCTGTGGCGGCGCCACCTACCGCATACGCCGCACATCGACACGAAGCAAACACCTTCTCAACTGTGTCAACAGATGGCGCCACAAACGCATACCAACGACGTCGCCATACTACGACGTTGAAATAGTATGGGAAGCCTGCATCGCGGTAGCGAAGTTTTCACCGTCTCCTTCGCTATATATAGCACCTCCAACTAACATCCGTCGGACCTCAGTCCCCGAGCTATACCACCCAGCTCGGAGGAAGATCTTCCCTTTGACCTTCCTCAGTGCGGCATTCATCCTAAAACCAGGCATCCCTATAGTGGTGACCCCGACGTGATGTACCAGAAGCATTCCCTACAGTGGTGACCCCTACGGAGCACAGAAGCACCTTCAACATCATCGCAGCAGCGCCCATCCATCACACTCCTCATCCACCAGATACCTTCGCATGCATGCGCATGCATGCTTCGCGTGCATCAATGTCGGCCGCATCACTCCGGTGTGGCAGCCCTGCACACCAGCAGCTCGGACCCACCGTCATCATCACCTGTCTCGACTCACCGCAGACAGGAGAAGCACACTGCATCACTGGCAACGCGCCTTCACCCCACCCGTCTCGATTCACTGTAGACTGGAGCATCCTGCAGCAGCACTCTCCACTGGCACTTGCAAGCTCTGAAGCACTGACTGCTGAGCACACTCACTGGCATCGACCTCCGGTCTCAGGGGGGAGTGATGTGGCGGCGCCACCGTACAGTAACCGACATCTGTTTATAACTCCATGGTCTTGGCAATTATTCTCTAATGCTTGCCATACCTCCTTAGTAGTCTTAGCTTCTCTAACATGTATAGTAGGTTAGTATTTGTCATGAGACAGATATTGGCGCGAGCCCTCTGATCCTTCCTCAATCCCTCTGAGTCTGTAACAGCTGGTAGTTATCACAGAATTTCAAAGATCATAATGAATTAGTGACATTTGCAATAATAATTTCCATGTCGAATAGTTTGTTGACCCTTCTTATTTTTAAATGCAGGTAAAGTACTGCTCGTACTACTAGTAGATGTGCTATTACTACTCATGGTTTTGTTTTCTTCATTTACCATCTCAATTTATGACTTTCGTGTAACTATCTTGGTCCAGAAAAACTTACCAAAGTCCTGGGCCCATAACCTGTTAAAGGTGGCGTTGTGGAAGTAATGTAAGCTCTCTGTAGTTAACACAACCTATAATAATAATAAAATAGATCTATTTTATATTATGATAAAAACTGTGATGTATACATTCAAACAAAAGACAATAAAACAACAAAAGACAAAACTTCCTTATTTTAAATATTGACCACCTAGCCTATTTTCTTTATAAGCGGCCAGTCGACGTTGAATCTCTTTTTAGAAATTTAAACCGACCTTCTTTTTACAACAGAAACAAATA